>CM064919.1:19170297-19185297 GCA_032727855.1 Quercus ilex subsp. ballota | reverse complement strand
CCATATTTCACCTCTATCACTTGCCTCCAAAGGGCAGCCCTCTCCATCCCAAATCTCCATAGCCACTTCCCAAGCAAATCTTCATTAAAAAGTCTTACTTTCCTTATCCCCAAACCACCCGAAGCAATGGGAGTGCAAACAGTAGCCTATTTAACCAAATGGAATTTTGGTTCATCACCAATGCCACCCCTTAAGAAATTCCTCTGAAGTTTCTCAATTTGGTTAGCCACAAAAGCAGGAGTAGGAAATAAAGATAGAAAATAAGTGGGTAAATTAGATAGAGTGTTTTAATTAAAGTGACTCTACCTCCCTTAGATAAGTACAAATGTTTCCATCCTGCTTATCTCCATTCTATCTTCTCCAGAATTGGATTCTATATTATCTTATCCTTGAATTTAGCTCCTACAGGAAGGCCTAAATAATTCATTGGAAGAGTACCTTGTTTACAGCCAAGGACATTCAACAATAAATCAAAATTATGAACCATACCAACAAGAACCAACTCTAAGTTGCCCAAGTTTATCTTTAGACCAGAAACTGCCTCAAACCAAATGAGAATCATATGAAGAAACAAAACCTAATCCAGATCAGCATCACAAAAAATTAAAGTGTCGTCCACAAAGAGAAGATGAGACACCGCCAGAGATCTTCCCTCTAAACAACCCACACCAAAGCCTAACATGTGACCATTATGGACAGTTTTATCCAACATTCTCCCAAGGGCTTCCATAACCAAGACAAACAACAAAGGGGACAATGGGTCACCTAGTCTCAACCCCCTGGAGCTCTCAAAAAACCCACAAGGGGAGCTATTTATCAAAATAGAGAAGCAAACTGTAGATATACAAAAGAAAATCCATCGCCTCCATTTAGCAGAGAGCCCACTCCGTTCTAGTAACTGCATAAGAAATCCCCAGTTGACGTGATCAAAAGCCTTCTCAACATCTAATTTGCAAAGTATCCCTGGCAAACCAGTTTTCACTCTATTGTCAAGGCATTCATTAGCAATAAGCACAGGGTTAAGAATCTACCTGTTCCTCACAAAAGCATTTTGAAGATGAAATTATATCTTCCATGACCGTGCAAAGTCTGGTGGCTAAAAGACCTTAGTAATGATTTTATAAAACCCCCAACAAGACTAATGAGGCGAAAATCCTTGACTTCAATTGCTGAATTTTTTTTAGGGATGAGAGTGATGAACGTTGCATTCAAACTTTTCTCGAACTGACCTTTAGCAAAAAAATGATGAAATACAGCCATAAGATCAATTTTGAGAATACCCCAACATGCTTGGAAGAAAGCCATTGGAAACCCATCTGGTCTAGGCGATTTATCCCCATTAAAATTTTGTATGACATTCTGCCTCCTCAAAGGGTCTATCTAGCCAATCTGCATTGTCACTGAATATCCTTGGAAATACCAAGACTTCTAGAAATGGTCGGACAACTTGCTGCTCATAGTATAAATTCATAAAGAATTGAGTAATACAGTCAACAATCCTACCTTGATCGGAAGACAAGATTCCATCAACCATAAGGCTCTCAATACCATTATTTCTTCTATTGGAATTAGCCATTCTATGAAAAAAATTGGTATTTGCGTCCTCCTCCCTCAAGTGTAGCACCTTAGACTTCTGCCTCCAACTAATCTTTTCTAAAAGAGTGAGCTTTTCAATCTTGGTACGAAGATTAACTTGTTTTAAGCTTTACTCAACTGTTAAAGGCTGAGTCTCCTCTCTAATATCCAAATCATTCAATTTGTTCTAGAGTTGTTGTTTCTTAAAAGTGACATTGCCAGACTCTGCTTCGTTCCATTTTTTTAGATCCAACTTCAAAGCTGTCAACTTCTTAGCTAGTACAAAACTAGGATTTCCTTAGAACAAATAAGATGCCCACTAAGCTATCACTTTATCAACAACATTCTCCACTCTCAACCACATATTTTCAAAACGAAAAGGAGTTCTACCTCTCCGATGACTCCCCCCACCCAACAGAATTGGGTAGTGGTCTGAAAGTACCCTCGACAGCCTTCTCTATGCAAATACAGTGAAGTGATCTGCCAAGAGCAGAGAGAAAAGAAACCGATCTAATCTAGAAGCAGAGGAAGTATTGGACCAAGTATAAAGGCCTCCTTCCATAGGTATATCCATCTGCCCATGAAGAGAGATAAAATCAGAAAATCCATACATAGCCCAAGTACAAGTTGTAGCCCCTAATCTTTCCAATGGGAAGCGGATTATATTAAAGTCACCTCCTAGACATCATGGCACATCCCACCAACTAATCAGCCCTATTAGCTCCTCCCACATTTTCCTATGCCTCTTGTTCAAATTTGGCCCATATAAACCTGTAAAAGCCCACTCAAATTGATCACCCACATTTTTAAATCAGTATGAAATAAAAAAAACGCCCAACTGCTTCCTCCACCTTTTCCACTGCCCTTCAATCCCACATCAAGACAATACCTCCAGAAGCACCTTCTGAACCCAAGTACAACCAGTCTACATATAGACAGCTCCACATACTTCTAACAATTCCTCTAGTAATCCATTCAAGTTTAGTCTCCTGCAAACATACAATATCAAGCCTCCACACACGCAACAAATTAGGAATCTGAAGCCTCTTCTCAACCTCATTCAATCCTCTGACATTCTAGGAAAGCATCTTCAAGTTCATTTAGGAACAAAAAGAGTCCGCTCCCTATTAATACCATTGCGCCTAGTTGAAGTAGAACCATAATTAATCGAGCTAAATAGACCCTTTAGCTCTCTCAAACCTTTCACTCCAGAACTCTTCGAGTCACGTGCTTTTTTTTCCAAAGCAGCCCTACGGTGTAATTCAGCCTCAATAGCCAATAAAAATGTGGTTGCTTGATTTTCCAAACCTTTTAGGGACGTGCCCAGGAAGTTATCAAACCCATTAAATCTGCTTTGGAACCACTCAGAGTAAGCTTCTTCCCTCACTGGATTCTCCACACCCACCACTTCTTGTCCTTCCACTGCCAAGGGTAGAGAAAAGGCCAGTGGTTCCAAAACTAGAGGCGACAAACCCCCTTCATTAGGTAGCTCAACATACTTTGAACAGGTGTCCGAGACTCAATCCTCCACAAGTACTTCATTCCCATCAAATTGGGCTGATGACACCTCCAAAACATCTGAAGACTTCAACAAGACCAAGGCCAATTGGGTTTGCTCTTCCAAAACCTTTGTGACTTCACTTGGAGGCAGAGAAATCTGAATTGGAACCGCCACTCTTCTTCCATCTCGGAGTTCAAGCACCCACTACTCTGAATTCCCCCACTTGCTAAGATTGCCAGAATGCTCTTAAAGGATCAAACGAATGTCTCGCTGCAAGTTCTCTTCACCATCAGAGGTATTTGCTGACTCATCAGGCTCATCAAAGCAAAGAAACTCTGTATCGGTCTCATTAGAGCCAAGGCATTATCGGGCTCATCGGCACCGATAAAGTCAATATCAACATCATCGAGAACTTTCATCGACTGGGCTAGCCTCAACAAGCTTCGGGAATCAACTTGAGGTTGTTTCGAGTCCGCAATTACATCGCATCTTCTAGAATCACGCATTGAGCTCGTCGACGCTGAAGGCAAGTTTCCTGGGTTCTGGGTCTCCCCATTTGGAAGTGGTTGTTTTGGTTTGGGTCGCCAGACTGTGATGGGCTTGGTATTAAATTTGGGCCTTGCATTGAAGGGAGTTTTGGGTTTAAAATTATGGTTTTTATCTTCGGGCTTATTGTTATTATCTTTGGGTTTTTCTATGCGGCCCACTTCTTGGACTTTGGACCACTTTACCTCCCACCCACCATCCGGCCCACACTCCAATCTCAGGCCAACATCCAACATTAAAAGCGAACCATTGACACCGCTAATGCTCTCTGTAATCTCAACCGACAATTTAGCCTTAGACATTGCTTGTTTCTTCCCAGCATTCAAGTCGCGCGTATCGTGGCTATGATTGCTCAAATTTGATTTGGTTGAAATTTGAAAATTTGGCATTAATTGCTTTCCTTTCCTGCTACCACTACCCTCTCTCCGATCATCCTCTGTCGCTGCCAGCAGAAAAGATTTGGAATTCTCCACTATCGGTGTCAGGACAGAATTAAATGGCTGTTTGATGGCATGCATCCCACGAGCAATTGCTTTCCATAGATGAAGTCCAAAACCTCACCACCCACTACCCGATTTCCCTTCTGGCACCACGAGAAAGCCTTTCCGATGGCCATGGATAAGTTCCGAGATCATTAAAAAATTGCCATGTGCATTGGAACCCAATTGCAAAATAAAAACTTTCTCACCATCCCTGAAGGTTCGTGCAAAGTTACCAGGAGTTGTATTAGACATTAGATCCTCCACAATAGCTAACAAACGCTTTGCACTCTCTTTGCCCATGAAAACTGATCAGAGAGAGTCCCAATTTCGCTCAAAAATGCGTAACATGAAATAAGTACCTCCATCCTCAACTGAGAATTCGAAATTCTTGGACTCAACGAAAAAGAAAATTGAACCTTCCATAACAACAGAGAAAAACCACAAGTTTTGTGACTAATTCGAGGTAGCCAAGCCTCAAGACATATCTAATAAGCTACACTATGAGTACACGACTTACATCAGTAGATACACTGCGAGTACCATAGTTGTCATCCCAGTACATTGTACTGATCCAGTACACCATCAGCAGCCACATGTTACAATATAATATCAAGTCACAAATTCACCATTCCAGCTTAATTTTCTATCACGAGGTACCAAATAAACATTTCATATGTCCTTGCACAAAATCCAGGAACCTTTCAGCTAACAAACAAAAAAACTCATAAAAACAAATTCTGGCATCCTACTATATTAACTGGTCAGTTTCTACAATATTCTAACAAATTTGTTCGCAATATTGACACATCTAACTACAGGTCAGAATCAGGACAATATATATATTATTCGTTATGGGACACCATATCAATAAAAAAGATATAAAAATTAGTATTTATTTTTCACTTATAAAAAATATATAGATATTCAATTTCTTAGAAAATTATTTTCAACTAACAACATAAAACAACTGGCTTGAAAAGTTGAAGGCCATCTTCCCTCTCCAATAAAACTGAATTTAGTTCAGATTTAAAACTCACAAGCAAAAACAGGAAAAGAGGAAGAAACACCTGATGTGGAAGTGAAAGTGGACAGAAAGCCCCCAAGCTCTACAGAACATCAATTCTTGAGGGACACCACAGGTCAGCAAGCCCCACAATTTAAAGTGTACATCACCGAACATTGACTTATTCTATAAACTTTGGATTGCTATGGTGACAAGTCCATAAAAAGTAGATGCCAGAATTTGAGAATACGAAAGATTGTTGTAAGGAGTCTTGTGTTTTGGACCAGGCTCTATCAAGTAATGCAAAAAGGTTTCTTCCAGAAGCCAGAGGCCTAGAGTCACCAAGTGCAATGACACTTGTATCAGATAGAGAGAGAAGGGCGAGGTCTTGTCCCTCACATGTGGACATAGGCAATCATGGTGAATCACGTTATTTATTTATTTTCCAGTTGTGATCGAATAACAAATATCAACAAAGATAAGCATACATCTTTAAAGAAGCTCCAAACGTCCAAGGGCAAGAAACATCAACTTGTTCCTGTCCACAAACCCGGACATTGATGTCCACAAACCTGGACATTAGTATCCCCAATCTCCCAAAAAGGAAAAGATTTCCTTTCTCCAGTTTCATATCCCAAGTTACATTCCTAAAAGATCCAATATCTGGCAATTTCAAATTCTTCAGCATCTTTGCCACTAAGTTTTACAGTTATTGAAAATTTTATAAAATTGTTCAATTGCACTCTGTCAATTTCTAATTAAAGCTATAAAACATAAAGTTGGATGCAAACACAGGGTCTCAATAAACATTTACAAACATCAGTCAAAAATAGTAACTTGTAGCATTTTATATCAACGGGATTTAAATATCATACACACAAAATTACCTGACACGCAAAACCAGACAATAGTAGAGGAGCCAAACTGAAGTCTGAAACACGTAATTCAAGCTTGTCATTAAGGTAAGATTCGCAGACTTGAAACTTCGGTGAACAGAGGGTGGTTGACAGATCTCATGCAAATGCATATGCCAAAAAAAGAAAAAAAACAGTTTCTAAGTCGCTAAACATGGATGACAGAAATCTACAAAAGTGTGAAATCTACAAGTTGTGATTTCCTAGGTTAGCAAATAAAAGAGACAACAAAGAAATCTGTTTCTTTTTTAATGAACAAAGAAATCTGTTTTTAAGCTCCTAGCCAAACGTGAGCATTCTATATAAGCAACTAACAATCTCCATGTCTCAAGTTAGGTAAAACCATACCATTGCAGACTAGCTTAATATCCAAAAAGAAACAAAAAATTCAAAAATAAAAAAATAAAGAAGTATCGAGTTCTGTATTAATTAAAAAGAGACCGTGAGAGAAGCACTAACATAACTAGTTCCAAGATTTGGCATACACGACAGAATCAAATCCAGTTAAAAGGCAATCCATCTATATATATATATATATATATATCGTACGGTCATTGGCCCAATACTGGTAGGCCCATGGGCCGAGGGCCTGATACCAATTTCACGGTGGGCCCAACCCATAGTGCTCAGGAAAGTGGGCTTCGGATTGATTTGTTCTCGTGGTCCAATCTTGTCCAGTATCCGGTCCGAACCTCGGTAATGCCTTGAGTATTGCTGCTGAGCAATATCCGTTGTCTATTGTAAGTCCCAAAGCCTGGAATCTTCGTTTTCGAAGTGGGACCCAGGTCCGACAGGAATAATCCTAAAGGGCCCCACCTTACACGAAAAATACTAAAATTAATCATTTCTAATCCACTAAGGGAAGGCTATAAATAGGGAAAGAAGGGGAAGGAGAAGGGGTTAGACACTAGAGAGTATAGAACCAGAGCATTACAAATCGAGAGTAGGAAGAGAGAGAGAAACCGAGAGCCAAGGGTAATAAAGGAAGGTAGACGAGTGATTCACCAACACTGACTTCGTTTCTAAGGGACTTCCCATTGTAGGATACTCTCACACCCACCATAACAAATAAATTGTGAGCCCAATAAAAGAGTTAGCCCATTAACCAACGATTTGACCCACACAATTGGCGTCGTCTATGGAAATCTCCTACTTAGATGTAGTTTCAAGTGAAATCAGCTATTGTCGGGTATGGCCGACCAGCATTCAGCAGGTTTTGTAGACAATCAGTCCGCAGGTTCGTCCAAGGGTTCGAGTTGGCGAGAAAGAAGGCAAAAAATAGATCAAGACCGTTGGTATGAACAGAATGGGGAGTGGCGCGGCTCGAGAGAAGGTTCCTCGCAATTGTATAGATCAATATCCGATATTCTCGAGCAGGAGCATGATAGGAGGGATCAGGAATTAAAGCATTTGTATAAACAAGTTAGGGACTTGGAGTTGGAAGTTCGGGGCAAGCATCGAAGAAGAAATCATGTTGAATCCCCCGGAGACACTAGTAGTACAAGGGGGAGTCGAGGAGAGTCCTCTCACCGCAATGGCTCTCGCCGATCGAGAGAGAGGTCGCGTGAGTTCGTCGAGCATCTGTCAAATTTGCCTGACCGACGAGGGCGTCACAACGCATCAATGGATGCAATGAGTCGGGCCTTACGAAGGGCGGCCCGGTCACATTTTTTTTACGAAATTAAGTGTGCCCAAATGTCGTAATGTTTTAACCAACCCCCGTTCTTTTCATACAACGGAAAGGCTGATTCCATTAAACATGTTAGTCACTACATCTAGATGATGTTATTATGCAGTCAAAACGATGCCCTTATGTGCAAGGTATTTCCTTCCAGCCTCGGACTCACGACTTTGAGACGGTTCAATGGGCTGAGGAAGGGGTCGATTCATAATTTTGGTGAATTAATTCAGGAGTTCGGGGCTCGGTTTATGACTTGTAGTTAGGTGCCCCAACCCATTAATGCGCTGCTATCGATGAAGAAAGGGGCTGGAGAAACTCTTTAGAGCTATGCTAACAGCTATTGGGAATTGTATAATGAATTTTTTGGGGGGGGGGGGCGGGCAACGAGAAGGTGGCAGCCAGCACTTTCAAATTGAGGCTTCCAGAGGATTCGGAGTTAAAGGATTCGTTGACCATGAGGCCCCCCGAGAACATGAGCCAGTTGATGAGGCGGATTGAGGAATACAAAAGGCTGGAACATTCTCTGAGATTAGGTTTCCGAGCATCAAATAATGAAGCTGAGTATGAGGCACTTGTTGCAGGACTTAGAGCCGCACATAGCCTGGAAGCAGCAGATGTGGAGATATATTCAGATTCTCAGTTAGTAGTTAGTTAGGTTAAGGGAAGTTTTGAGGCTAAGGATTCCCAGATGGTCGAGTATTTAAGGTTGGTAAATCAGATGATGGGCAAGTTTCATAAGGCAAAAGTAGTCCAAATCTCCCAAGGGCAAAATAGACACGCCGACTTTTTAGCAACATTGGCATCCTCCAATGATAATGAAACTCCTCAATTGATCATGGTGGAAGTATTACATGAGCCTAGCATTGATCCGCAAGTGGGGGTCTCAGTGGTTTTGTCACTTGCACCAAGCTGGATGGATCCGATCATAGAATTCCTGGCCAAGGATCGTCTACCAAGTGAAAGTAAAGAAGCTAATAGGGTGCATAGAATAGCTACACGGCTCTAGTTGTCCCAAGACCGAAGGTTATACAAGAGGTAATTTGGAGGACCCTATTTATTGTGCCTTCATCCCTCTAAAGTTACCGGTCACTAGCTCACTGAGCTATGACACAAGGGTTCTGGTAGCCGAGAATGCAGAGAGACGCTTCCGAGTATGTAAGAAGGTGTGAGCAATGCTAGAAGCATGCCTCGATCATACATCAACTAGCAAGAAGTTTAAATCTCATCAATAATCCATGGCCCTTCGCATAATGGGGGCTAAATATCATTGGCCCGTTTCCCCAAGCAACTAGGAACAAGAGGTTTGTTTTGGTAGCCATTGATTATTTTACCAAGTGGGTCGAGGCCAAAGTGCTGGCTAACATCCGGGACGTAGATGTTAAGAAATTTGTCTGGAAGAACATAATGACGAGGTTTGGAGTGCCAAAGTCCTTGGTGCCAGATAATGGACTACAATTTGATAGTAAAGCTTTCTGTAAGTATTGCTACAACCTTGAAATAAAGAACACGTATTCGACCCCAGCGTATCCCCAGAGTAATGGCCAAGCCAAGGCGACAAACAAAGCAATCATGAATGGATTGAAGAAGAGGTTAGAGGAAGCTAAAGGTAGATGGACTGAGGAATTGCCGAACGTGCTATGGGCTTACCAAACAATGCCGTGAAGATCAACTGGCAAGACCCCTTATTCCCTAACTTATGGAGCAGAGGCAGTTATACGCGTGGAGATAAGCTTGTCCAACATGAGGATCTCGGATTTTTCTCCAGCCGTGAATAATGAGTTAATGACAAAGCAACTTGATTTGCTAGAGAAACACAGAGAAATGGCAACTATTCGGCTAGCAAATTATCAACAGAAGATGGCTTAACTATACGATAAAGGGGTGAGATCGAAGGCATTCTGTGTAGGGGACTTGGTGCTACGCAGGGCAATAGAAGGTGCTCAGGACATCAATGCTGGGAAGCTCGCCCCGAACTAGGAAAGGCCGTATAGAATCACTACCATTTCCAGGGTAGGGGCATATTATCTAAAGGATATGGAGGAGAAACCACTTCCCCAACCATGGAATGTTCAAAACCTGAAAAAATATTATCACTAAATATGTAAAGCCTTATAGAGCGTTGTACTCAATCACTTCTCTATATGTGGTATTATATATCTGTGTAGTGTGTCTAACCCTTGTTGCTCAAAGATAGTGCATCAAAAATTTTCTAAGGACAGAAGCCTAGCCTCAGCCTGATCCCGACCACCGACTAGGTGGAAACCTTATCAAGAATTTTCTATGGACAGAAGCCTAGCCTTGGCCTAACCCCGATCATCGACCAGGTGGAAACCTTATCAAGAATTTTCTAAGGACAAAAGCCTAGCCACAGCCTGACCCCGGCCACCGACCAGGTGGAAACCTTACCAAAAAATTTCTAAGGATGGAAGCCTAACCTCAGCCTAACCCCGATCATCGACTAGGTGGAAACCTTACTGAAAATTTCTTCCAAGTTTAAAACTACAAAGGCAATTCTCAGCCTGTTCAAGACTAAACCCACATGGTGCATTCGATAAGAGTTAGGACTAAACGTAAAGTAGCAATAAACAAAAGAAGAAGGATAAAATAAATTAACTTAACCAAAAATGAGCAAATCCGCTCCTAGTATATCAATTTAAACGTTAATAGAATTGAATTTAATTTAAACATTTGGCCACCAAACATTGGTGGCACCTAAGATAAACAGGAAAAGTAAAAAACAATGACTAAGAAGGTAAACTTCAAGCTTCTGGGATCGGGGCAAGGTCTGCAGGATTGGGAGATGTGCCCGAGGTAGTTTGAAGGTCTGGATTCAGCAAGGTGGAGGGCGGCACTTGATCTTCCACAACGGTAGGGTTGGTTGACCCATCCAGCTCGATCACCTTGGCATGAGAGTTAGTCTCTTCAACCAGCTCCCTCATACTGAGGCTATCTTCTTCTTCAGGCTGATTGGTGGTCTGAACAGGGGGACGAATCAGCCCCTCGAGGTAAGGTATTTGTTCGGGGTCCCTAAAAGAGGAATCCTCAAGAGGGCCCATGGCATTCACAGCAGCCATCCATCCTTCCGCGAACTCATACCACTGAGATTCGACCATGATGGGTTCGCTAGAGTTCTGCGTCAGCAAACTCTATATTGTAAAACTTGTCGTCACTCTTTGCCACCGCCACTTTTAGATCGGCCACCTCCTTGTTCCGAGTAGAAATCACGCTTTCGGCTTGTGCAAGCTTCATCTCGGCTTCCCCCAATTTGCCCTCCAAGCCAGCTGCCCGTTGCTCAGCCAAAGTGCAGGCACTCTCAGCTTCCGCAGCCCTCCGCTCAGCAGTCGCCAACGTGGTCCCCAAATCTCGCAGATTGGCCTCGGATACTTCCTTGAGGGCTCTCTCCTTATTGGCCTCCTCCAAGGCAACCTTAGCCTCCCCTCAAGCATATGAGTCATCTGAGTGGCCTGCTGAGGCATAAAGAAAAGAGGGAGAAAGTTGAGATAGCAACAAGAGGCAAGCAAACATAGTAAATATGAATAGAAGAGAAATGAAGAAATGAATTTGAGATTTACCGCGATGGTGTGCCACTTGAGCCTTAGAGCTATTGACTCATCAGTACCCTCCTCAAAGTAGCATGTCATCAGGCAGTAGCAAGGCCTATCCTAAGCTGTCTGCAATCCGGCCACCTTGCCCACTAGCCTAGTTCCAGATACTGGAGTTCACCGAAAGGGGTTGGTCGCCTAGCATGAACACACTGCCAGCTCGGTGCAGGTGGTGCCGAGGAGGCTACATTAGAGCCTATCATCTCTGCGGGCCTCGGGTCTAAGGGAGGCTCTCAAATAACCAGAGGAACGTTGCTCGGGGGAGGAGGGGGACCGAATGGTGCATCGCTTGGACGCTCAATTGACTTTGTAGTTTCCCGTGGCCTTTTGCATCCACGATGAGCTGGAGGATGAGGGGGTTGCTGCTGGGAGGCTAACTGCCCCCGAGTAGAAAACGGTCCGTTGTCATTTTTTGCTTGACTACCATCTCGGCTGTAGGGTCCTCAGTCTTTGTACCTTCGGAGGAAGAGTCAACGAGTTGTACTGTCTCTAGTCCCTCGGCCTGATATGCCCCGGCCAGCTCTTCGACGGGAACGTGCTCAGCCTGATCTGCCTCGACCAGCTCTTCGAGGGGAATATGCTCGACACAACAATGGAATACTTGATCAGCAAAGCCGTCCCTGACTGGGAGCAATGATCACTCCCTTATCTGTCGAGAACCTAGGCGTCGAGCTTCTTCGAGCGACAATCCCCTTGGGAGGAATCCACAAGGACGTACGTCAAGGTAGGAGAGCAACGGACTTCCAACAGTCGCCTGCCCTAGATCCTAATAGCTCATGTGTGAGGGGGTACACCCGAGAATGAGGTGAGAAGCCCTCAATTAACCGTCGTAATGCACAAAGATCTCGGAACGCAGCACAAATTCAGGTCTCAGATGTGTATAATGCTGGGATTTGGCTTGTAACATTTGGTGTTTGCATAAACAAAGAGGAATAAAAGTGTCCAAGTAAAATTATAACATTTAACAAGTGATAAATAACAAAAATATGAATAATGATAAAAGGGGGGTGATACCGACCAATCTCCCGGGGTGAGGTCGGACAAGTTAGATCGCTGGCAAGCCAGTTGCCGCTCACTTTGACTTACTCTCCCACCAAGTTCCTATTGGTGTCGGGGAGGAATGATATTAACTGAACTATAGTGTCCCGGACCTTAAGGTAATACCCCAACCTTTGGTTATCACATAAACTATACATAAAATTAATGTCATGTTGGTCGAGGTGCAAACCGTACAGGTTGTTGAGCCGACTTACACAACTCACCACTCTGTAGAAATTTGGTAGGAGCTGATCAGGGCAGAGGCTATAAAACCTAAATGTCCTAAGTATTAAGGGATCCACTGAAAATCTAACCCCACCCTCTAGTATGGCCATTAAAGGAAAAAACACTACATGAGGGCATCTATCATTCTCTATACTGCCCTCATGGAAATATTCTATATTTACGTCTACGGGTATATTAAATCTAGTCCTAAAATTGGCTAAAGCGGTCTCGGTCTTAAGAAGGTGTGCAAAACCCATTTATATTAGGGGATAAGAGGGGAACTTAAAGAAAAAAGGTAGGGATTAAAGAACTTACAGTAGGCACGCTAATGAGGACGATCTCGGGGAGAAGTAAGGTGCTCAGGAACTACAAACAATAAAAGTGAGAAGGAAGTAAGAAATGGTCAGTGAGGGAGGAAAGTTCAATTTATAGGGGAGAGGATAACGTAAACATCAAATGGGTTTTAGGCGGGAATGACATTAATTCCTCCTTTTTTAAGCTGTTACACGCGTGGCCTCGGTACACGAACCATCAGATAATGATGACTATTGGATTGGACAGCTTGCTGTCATATGCGTCACAATCCCAGGCTATCTTGTCCGCATTTAATGGACGACGATTGGTATGCTCGAGGAGCAACATGTGATTTAATGAGAATCCTTGATTCCATTCCCGAGGTGCAGGACAGAATCAAGTGGGGGCTATTGTACGGTCATTGGCCCAATATTGGTAGGCCCATGGGGAGTATTGCTGCCAAACAATATCCTATGTCTATTTTAAGTCCCAAAGCCTGGAATCTCCATTTCCATAGTGGGACCCAAGTTCGACAGGAATCCTAAAGGGCCCCACCTGCACGAAATAACTAAAATTAATCATTTCTAATCCACTAAAGGAAGGCTATAAATAGGGAAAGAAGGGGAAGGAGAAGGGGTTAGACATTGGAGAGTACAAAACCAAAGCATTACAAATCGAGAGTAGGAAGAGAGAGAGAAACCGAGAACCAAGGGTAATAAGGGGAAGGTAGACGAGTGATTCACCAACACTGACTTCGTTTCTAAGGGACTTCCCATTGTAGGATACTCGTACACCCACCATAACAAATGAATTGTGAACCCAATAAAGGAGTTAGCCCATTAACTAACGATTTGACCTGCACACACACACACACACACACACACACATATATATGAAAGGCAAAACAAAAAAATCCACAGCACCTAAAATTTGGAACACTCAGCAATTTTGCAGGTATACTTCCAGAGAATAGATTGTTCTCCACATTCCTACATACCAAGCAAGAATTTGTGAGTTGTTGTAGGCAACACATAGTTCCTCCTTGCTACTTCTGAATCAAGATCAAATTTTGGAACAAAAATATTGCCAAGAAACAATATAATCAAATATTTAAAAACAAAAATGAAAAATCAAAGAGGATGAAAGAAGGGTACAAATCCTGCAGGCTGCAAGAGAATATCCTGTAAAACATCAATGTCTGGAGATATATCTAGACATATTGATTGATGCCAAAGGCAATACAATAGAGAATCAAAGGGCTGGAAAAGACCATCAAGAAAGTGAGAGAGGAACAAACTTTAGTAGTATCAAGTACATAAGAATTCAAATCACAAAAGTAAATAATTTCTATGTCAGTTATGGAATATTCTTCTATGATACATCTCGAGTATATTTCGTGATCAAAATATAAAAAGATTGAATTCAAACTAGTTGTGATTGCTTTGACAAATATGATTTGTTTGGTTTAAATCGAATAATTGAAAGGATCCTATACCTTAAAAGCTTATGTCACTTGAAGGATTTGATTTATTGGACATGAGTTTCACCATCAATTTTTTGCACTGAGACTTCAATTTTCCATAGCCAGACTGAATAAAATTTGGCGTGAAACCAAGTCAAATGGTTTCACTTTCATGAATCATGAGGAGTGTAAATAAAGTATGCATGCCCCAAAAGTATTGAAAGCTAAGCCACCAAAGCATGATCTAAATTACTATATATATAAAAGACTTGAGATTATGTTGCATAACGTACGAACTCAATCCATTTTTAACGTGAGGGGAAAGGAAATGTTACCACTAATAAGAGTCAGAACTTGTGGGTAGGGCAACACTGCTGTGTGGTTGATTTTTAATTTTTAATTGCATGGTGTACTGTGGAGAGGTCAACGGCTTTAATGTTCCCAATGACTTTAGACTTGGCATAAAATCCTCCTTTTGTGGCCATGACTTGTCAAATGAATAGAGATATTAAGAGCTGTTTGACCACCTTTTTTTGATCACTCAATTTTCGTCACTCAATTTCTGTCACTCATCACTCATAACTCAATACTCATCACTCATCACCCATCACTCTAAAATTAATACCCGTTTGACACATCACTCATTTCTCATCACTCAATATTTTTCACACTATTTG